>OX411722.1:32042014-32047014 GCA_948252095.1 Dicycla oo | reverse complement strand
CCTAACCTAACCTAACCTAACCTAACCTAACCTAACCTAACCTAACCTAACCTAACCTAACCTAACCTAACCTAACCTAACCTAACCTAACCTAACCTAACCTAACCTAACCTAACCTAACCTAACCTAACCTAACCTAACCTAACCTAACCTAACCTAACCTAACCTAACCTAACCTAACCTAACCTAACCTAACCTAACCTAACCTAACCTAACCTAACCTAACCTAACCTAACCTAACCTAACCTAACCTAACCTAACCTAACCTAACCTAACCTAACCTAACCTAACCTAACCTAACCTAACCTAACCTAACCTAACCTAACCTAACCTAACCTAACCTAACCTAACCTAACCTAACCTAACCTAACCTAACCTAACCTAACCTAACCTAACCTAACCTAACCTAACCTAACCTAACCTAACCTAACCTAACCTAACCTAACCTAACCTAACCTAACCTAACCTAACCTAACCTAACCTAACCTAACCTAACCTAACCTAACCTAACCTAACCTAACCTAACCTAACCTAACCTAACCTAACCTAACCTAACCTAACCTAACCTAACCTAACCTAACCTAACCTAACCTAACCTAACCTAACCTAACCTAACCTAACCTAACCTAACCTAACCTAACCTAACCTAACCTAACCTAACCTAACCTAACCTAACCTAACCTAACCTAACCTAACCTAACCTAACCTAACCTAACCTAACCTAACCTAACCTAACCTAACCTAACCTAACCTAACCTAACCTAACCTAACCTAACCTAACCTAACCTAACCTAACCTAACCTAACCTAACCTAACCTAACCTAACCTAACCTAACCTAACCTAACCTAACCTAACCTAACCTAACCTAACCTAACCTAACCTAACCTAACCTAACCTAACCTAACCTAACCTAACCTAACCTAACCTAACCTAACCTAACCTAACCTAACCTAACCTAACCTAACCTAACCTAACCTAACCTAACCTAACCTAACCTAACCTAACCTAACCTAACCTAACCTAACCTAACCTAACCTAACCTAACCTAACCTAACCTAACCTAACCTAACCTAACCTAACCTAACCTAACCTAACCTAACCTAACCTAACCTAACCTAACCTAACCTAACCTAACCTAACCTAACCTAACCTAACCTAACCTAACCTAACCTAACCTAACCTAACCTAACCTAACCTAACCTAACCTAACCTAACCTAACCTAACCTAACCTAACCTAACCTAACCTAACCTAACCTAACCTAACCTAACCTAACCTAACCTAACCTAACCTAACCTAACCTAACCTAACCTAACCTAACCTAACCTAACCTAACCTAACCTAACCTAACCTAACCTAACCTAACCTAACCTAACCTAACCTAACCTAACCTAACCTAACCTAACCTAACCTAACCTAACCTAACCTAACCTAACCTAACCTAACCTAACCTAACCTAACCTAACCTAACCTAACCTAACCTAACCTAACCTAACCTAACCTAACCTAACCTAACCTAACCTAACCTAACCTAACCTAACCTAACCTAACCTAACCTAACCTAACCTAACCTAACCTAACCTAACCTAACCTAACCTAACCTAACCTAACCTAACCTAACCTAACCTAACCTAACCTAACCTAACCTAACCTAACCTAACCTAACCTAACCTAACCTAACCTAACCTAACCTAACCTAACCTAACCTAACCTAACCTAACCTAACCTAACCTAACCTAACCTAACCTAACCTAACCTAACCTAACCTAACCTAACCTAACCTAACCTAACCTAACCTAACCTAACCTAACCTAACCTAACCTAACCTAACCTAACCTAACCTAACCTAACCTAACCTAACCTAACCTAACCTAACCTAACCTAACCTAACCTAACCTAACCTAACCTAACCTAACCTAACCTAACCTAACCTAACCTAACCTAACCTAACCTAACCTAACCTAACCTAACCTAACCTAACCTAACCTAACCTAACCTAACCTAACCTAACCTAACCTAACCTAACCTAACCTAACCTAACCTAACCTAACCTAACCTAACCTAACCTAACCTAACCTAACCTAACCTAACCTAACCTAACCTAACCTAACCTAACCTAACCTAACCTAACCTAACCTAACCTAACCTAACCTAACCTAACCTAACCTAACCTAACCTAACCTAACCTAACCTAACCTAACCTAACCTAACCTAACCTAACCTAACCTAACCTAACCTAACCTAACCTAACCTAACCTAACCTAACCTAACCTAACCTAACCTAACCTAACCTAACCTAACCTAACCTAACCTAACCTAACCTAACCTAACCTAACCTAACCTAACCTAACCTAACCTAACCTAACCTAACCTAACCTAACCTAACCTAACCTAACCTAACCTAACCTAACCTAACCTAACCTAACCTAACCTAACCTAACCTAACCTAACCTAACCTAACCTAACCTAACCTAACCTAACCTAACCTAACCTAACCTAACCTAACCTAACCTAACCTAACCTAACCTAACCTAACCTAACCTAACCTAACCTAACCTAACCTAACCTAACCTAACCTAACCTAACCTAACCTAACCTAACCTAACCTAACCTAACCTAACCTAACCTAACCTAACCTAACCTAACCTAACCTAACCTAACCTAACCTAACCTAACCTAACCTAACCTAACCTAACCTAACCTAACCTAACCTAACCTAACCTAACCTAACCTAACCTAACCTAACCTAACCTAACCTAACCTAACCTAACCTAACCTAACCTAACCTAACCTAACCTAACCTAACCTAACCTAACCTAACCTAACCTAACCTAACCTAACCTAACCTAACCTAACCTAACCTAACCTAACCTAACCTAACCTAACCTAACCTAACCTAACCTAACCTAACCTAACCTAACCTAACCTAACCTAACCTAACCTAACCTAACCTAACCTAACCTAACCTAACCTAACCTAACCTAACCTAACCTAACCTAACCTAACCTAACCTAACCTAACCTAACCTAACCTAACCTAACCTAACCTAACCTAACCTAACCTAACCTAACCTAACCTAACCTAACCTAACCTAACCTAACCTAACCTAACCTAACCTAACCTAACCTAACCTAACCTAACCTAACCTAACCTAACCTAACCTAACCTAACCTAACCTAACCTAACCTAACCTAACCTAACCTAACCTAACCTAACCTAACCTAACCTAACCTAACCTAACCTAACCTAACCTAACCTAACCTAACCTAACCTAACCTAACCTAACCTAACCTAACCTAACCTAACCTAACCTAACCTAACCTAACCTAACCTAACCTAACCTAACCTAACCTAACCTAACCTAACCTAACCTAACCTAACCTAACCTAACCTAACCTAACCTAACCTAACCTAACCTAACCTAACCTAACCTAACCTAACCTAACCTAACCTAACCTAACCTAACCTAACCTAACCTAACCTAACCTAACCTAACCTAACCTAACCTAACCTAACCTAACCTAACCTAACCTAACCTAACCTAACCTAACCTAACCTAACCTAACCTAACCTAACCTAACCTAACCTAACCTAACCTAACCTAACCTAACCTAACCTAACCTAACCTAACCTAACCTAACCTAACCTAACCTAACCTAACCTAACCTAACCTAACCTAACCTAACCTAACCTAACCTAACCTAACCTAACCTAACCTAACCTAACCTAACCTAACCTAACCTAACCTAACCTAACCTAACCTAACCTAACCTAACCTAACCTAACCTAACCTAACCTAACCTAACCTAACCTAACCTAACCTAACCTAACCTAACCTAACCTAACCTAACCTAACCTAACCTAACCTAACCTAACCTAACCTAACCTAACCTAACCTAACCTAACCTAACCTAACCTAACCTAACCTAACCTAACCTAACCTAACCTAACCTAACCTAACCTAACCTAACCTAACCTAACCTAACCTAACCTAACCTAACCTAACCTAACCTAACCTAACCTAACCTAACCTAACCTAACCTAACCTAACCTAACCTAACCTAACCTAACCTAACCTAACCTAACCTAACCTAACCTAACCTAACCTAACCTAACCTAACCTAACCTAACCTAACCTAACCTAACCTAACCTAACCTAACCTAACCTAACCTAACCTAACCTAACCTAACCTAACCTAACCTAACCTAACCTAACCTAACCTAACCTAACCTAACCTAACCTAACCTAACCTAACCTAACCTAACCTAACCTAACCTAACCTAACCTAACCTAACCTAACCTAACCTAACCTAACCTAACCTAACCTAACCTAACCTAACCTAACCTAACCTAACCTAACCTAACCTAACCTAACCTAACCTAACCTAACCTAACCTAACCTAACCTAACCTAACCTAACCTAACCTAACCTAACCTAACCTAACCTAACCTAACCTAACCTAACCTAACCTAACCTAACCTAACCTAACCTAACCTAACCTAACCTAACCTAACCTAACCTAACCTAACCTAACCTAACCTAACCTAACCTAACCTAACCTAACCTAACCTAACCTAACCTAACCTAACCTAACCTAACCTAACCTAACCTAACCTAACCTAACCTAACCTAACCTAACCTAACCTAACCTAACCTAACCTAACCTAACCTAACCTAACCTAACCTAACCTAACCTAACCTAACCTAACCTAACCTAACCTAACCTAACCTAACCTAACCTAACCTAACCTAACCTAACCTAACCTAACCTAACCTAACCTAACCTAACCTAACCTAACCTAACCTAACCTAACCTAACCTAACCTAACCTAACCTAACCTAACCTAACCTAACCTAACCTAACCTAACCTAACCTAACCTAACCTAACCTAACCTAACCTAACCTAACCTAACCTAACCTAACCTAACCTAACCTAACCTAACCTAACCTAACCTAACCTAACCTAACCTAACCTAACCTAACCTAACCTAACCTAA